>JAGSMP010001929.1:0-37109 GCA_029286625.1 Parnassius orleans
GTCCTGTTAGATAAACTGGAAAAGTGTGGGATCAGAGGTCTTTCTCAATCTTGGCCTAAAACAGGTCTAGAAAATAGACACCAGTGCGTAGAAATAAATACGATAAGCGAGGAAATACAACTACATCCGATCGTTCTAATTATAAAATAAATAAGTTTTGAGTACCACAGAGTAGCGTTCTAGGTCCCATATTATTTTTATTATATATAAATGACTTACCGAGAGTGACTAAACATCAATGCATAATGTTTGCTGATGACATTTCCATTATTGTTAAATCGAATTATAATGACAATTTAAATAGTTATGAAAATGACATTAATAACACAATTAATAATATAGTTAAATCTAAATGTAAATACGAATAAGACTTATTTTATAAAATTTAACATAAAAGGACGAACAGTCAACAATCTTAACGTGCTGTACAAAAATATAACTATTGAAAGGGCTGCTATGGGTTCAATTTTGGGTATAGTACTTAACGAGCACTTAAATTTCACTGGGCATTGACAAAGATTGTAATAAAATTAATAGGTTTGCTTTCGTCTTAGGCGTTTAACTAAGATAACGACTCTAGCGTAACCATGTCTGCTTATTATGGTTACGTCGCGTCGTCGCGTTGAAGTAAATAGGTTTTCATCGCACAAAAAATGTATCCGCACTATATGCGGTAAAGGTCCATTTGATACATAAAGCCCATATTAATTTAGCTGGGTACATTAACAGCCCTGGCACGTACATATTAGAAATATTTAAATTTGTCAAAAATATACAGAGTTATTTAAGTCAGCCTGTGATATATATCCACGAAGCACTAGAGATAGTGAACGGCTTGTCTCAGACCATAAACCAAAACTTCTGTCTATCAGAAGGTTGTTACTGCATGTGTGTAAAAATATTTAATAAAGTTCCAAAGCAGTTCAAGCATGGCTCTGAGTCTCATGACCAAAAAGTTACGTGAATGGCTAATAAAACATGTTATTATAATTGAATAAAACTATTCTTTTACTGATTTTATCGCATTTAATTTACTATTTTAATTCCCGACGTTTTGGTGCTTTACAGCAGCCCATGGTCGCGGGGAACTGAGATGTTTGACGTCCCGATGTCACAGTTAGCCCGGCTACCTTCATTTTTAATATTAATTTTTGGTTCGATCTACGCAGAATGAGCTTACAGTATCTTGAAGTCTTGCAGTGGTATGCTTGGGTTTGGATTTAATTTTGTTAATTATAGGATCCCAAGCAGATGGCAGCACCATCCATCTTCTATATTGAAATTAGGATGTTTTTAATTTCAATAGCCTCGCGTATCATCTTTGGTAGGAATTGGTGTACTTGTACGAGGATATGTGGTTTATCAAATCTGATGTAATGGCGGGAACGATCTTGAACATGTTTACAGATTGCAGACTTCCCAGAGCGTCGGTGCTTCACGTCAGCTAGCAAAAATCCGAATTCTTAAAATCCGTAAAAAATAGTTTTATTCAATGTGTAGTGTTCGCGTAAATATAAGAAACCATTATGTTATTATAGTGTTAAGGAATTTCAAAATGATAATAATATTATGCATATTGATATATGATGGACGTAATTGCTGGGTATCACTGCGTATCACTATTTTATCTGACCTTTAATAAATGATTGAATGTATTTAAATTTTAATTATGACATTGACATTGTAAATTATGACATTTTGAATTATATAAGCTACATTTAATAAGTTGACATTTTAGAATCTACTGCCACCTATATTTGGTAATTTTAAAAGTTTGCATGCCGTATCTCATGCCTAAATAGGTCTTAAAGCAACTTGTTTTTATTGTAAAACCTATCACTTATCTATCACAATAGGGTTATTTATGGCAAATAAAAATTTGAATTTGATATTTAAAGTATTTTTTCGCAACAGCCTGTTCTTTACATATCTCATGTGAGCTATGAAACCACGACTGTCACAAATATCTTGATTTGTCTGATAATATGAAAACTCAATAATACAAAAATCTTATATGACAAATTGATTTATAAGTCTCATGAAAGGTATAAAAACTAAAGTAGCAGCTTACAAACGTCTCATTACTGTGCAAAGGGCTCCTCGTTACGTTTAGTGTTTTGTGGGCAGAAAAGTATGCTGCAATCCTTCAATGCGTATTAACGGTTTCATATTTCCACGACTTTTAACTACTCAAACATTTAGGTTTGCCCACGAAGTTATTCTTCACCACTTTACCAGATACGTGGTAAGTCAGCACGTAAAATTTCCCATAACATATACATTTGTCCTCAAAGGACTTGTACACGTTTGTGCCCTTCCCGTGATGAAAGCTCACGGCGAGCTACACGGCTCTCGTATTTCATCATCATCATCATCATCATCATCATCATTACAGCCCTTCACAAGTCCACTGCTGAACATAGGCCTCCCCACGGAATGCCACAAATCACAGTCCTGAGCCACCTGCATCCATTGACTTCCTGCGTGTCTTACCAGGTCGTCACTCCATCTAGTGGAGAGACGCCCTACACTTCACCTGCCGATACGAGGCTGCCACTCGAGAACCTTGTTGAGTGGCCCATTGCCACTTCAGCTTACTAATCCTTTGGCTATGTCGGTTACTCTGGTTCTACTGCGGATATCCTCATTTCTAAGTTTATCACGCAAAGAAACCCCGAGCATTACCCTCTCCATCGCTCTCTGAGCGACTTTGAGCTTCCTCATACGGCCAACAATGAAGGACCACGTCTCAGTTCCATATGTCATCACTGGCAACACGCACTGTATGTACAATTTAGTTTTGAGGTTTTGAGAATGCCTGACAAGAAGATGGGTCGTAATCTCCGAACGCTGCCCAGCCGAGTTGAATCCGTCGATTGACCTCTCGGTCGAAGTTGGACTTACCTAGTCGGACTATTTGTCCCAGGTAAACATATTCGTCAACAACTTCGAGCTTAGTGCTCCCAACAACTACCGGCATAGGTGTGACATGGACATATCCGCTGGGAGACACTATTGAGGTCATTGAGCATAGTGCTTAGGTCCTCCAGCGATTCTGCCATAAAGACTATATCGTCGGCAAATCGAAGGTGAGTGATGTACTCGCCATTGACGTTAATACCGTATCCTTTCCAGTCCAGTAGCTTCAAAACGTCTTCCAATGCAGCGGTGAAGAGTGTCGGGATATTACGTCACCCTGTCTTACACCTCTCTGCAGTTGGATAGGTTTCGTACTCTGGTTCTGTACTCGGATAGCTATTGTAGCCCTACTGTACAAACACTTCATCACCTCGATATACCGACAGTCCACTTGGCACCGCTAAAGGGACTGCAGCACCGCCCAAATTTCGACGGAATCAAAGGTTTTCTTATAGTCCACATACGCAAGGAAAGTGGCAGATTGTACTCTTCGGTCTTTTGTACAATTTGCCGAAGAGTATATGTGTTCTATGATGCTAAAGCCTTTTCGGAAACCGGCTTGTTCAGGAGGCTGGAAGTCGTCGAGTCTGCATGCGAGACGATTCGTAATGACTCTCGAAAACAGCACGTAGACGCGGCTCAGAAGGAAATCGGTTTGTAGTTATTCAAGAGAGTGTTGTCGCCTTTCTTGAAGAACAAGACCATCGCACTTCTGCTCCACGCCTCGGTGTAATGCCACCATGGAGGACGGAATTAAAGAGCTTCTGAAGGACTTCAAAACCAGTTTTCCACCCGCTTTCAGAAGCTCCGCTGTAATTCCATCCTCGCCTGTGGCCTTGCCGTTTTAAGGTGCTGGAGAGCCATTCTAATCTCGCTCAGACTGACGTCCGGGATATCATCAGAATAGAGTCGGATAAGACTTGCTCTTGGATCGTTACTCACACTTGCGTGTCGCTCCAACGATGACGTGTACAGCTGCCCATATAACCTCTCAATCTCACTCAAAATCTCTGGTGTCCGGAAACGTTGCTGCCACAATCGGTCTTCAGCTTCGACAGTTGGCTCTTTCTGGCAGACAGATCTCTGGCAAAGACTTTGGAGCCCTGGTTCCGCTCGATCGCTTCTTCAAAACGAGCTGTATTGAAGTTGCGCAAGTCCCGCCGCATGCCTTTGGAGATCTGTCTGTTCAGTTTCCTGTATGCTGTCCAATCTGCTGAAGACTGCAGCTTCATCTCCCGTCTAACAACCATGAGATTAAGAGTGTGACGTGTGACTTCTGCGACGGGTCTTACAGAACTTAGCTCCGACCGCATGGACAGTTTCACAAGCTTGTCATTCATATCGTCCACTTCATTGCAATCTTCTAGGCACTGAAAACGATTTTGTAACTCGTGCTGAAAGTTTTCGGGACTTTGGATTAGAGCACGAGGGGACGGAGCGTTGACTTCATTAGACGACCTCTCCAACTTAACTTTTAGGTTCAGTGTGCCTCTCACCATTCGGTGATAGCTGCCAGTTTTCACCCTCGCGATCACTGAGACATCACTGAACAGTTGTCGTCTGGTCGTCATAATAAAGTCAATCTCATTTTTGTCGAACCGTCGGGGCTCGACCAGGTCCACTTTCTGTGGGGCCTCTTTTGGAAGAAAGAGTTCATCATAAAGAGTCCTTCTTTCTCCATAAAGTCGGCCAGCTGCTGGCCCCTGGGTTCCGTTGCCTATTCCGAATTTCCTACTTTCAGCTCACCGCTCTCTCTTGTGCCTAGTTTTGCGTTGAAGTCTCCCATTAACACCTTATAGTGGGTTTTGGAGAATGCATGGCTCTAGAGATATCCTCATACATTTCCTCCTCCTCCTCATCGGGTGTGCCGAGGTTGGTCCGTAAACCTGTACGACCTTCAGCGAATACCGTTTGGTGATTCTGAGTATAAGGTACGCAACCCTCGTCGACACACTCCCAATCTTTACAACGTTGTTAACGAGAGACTTGTGGACGATAAATCCTCCTAGGGACAGATGGTCGCCCTCCCGGTGATTGAATAAGTTGCCGGATTCGAGGATTACCGTGTCCTCCCCTCTCTTCGTACCTCGGATAGTCCTATTATATTCCAGCGTAACTTATCTATCTCTTCTTCCAGCTCCAGGATCTTCTCGTCAGTCCTCATGGTGCGTGCCTTATAAGTTGCCTGGTTGAGTTGTCGTGGTGGCAACCGAACCTCCACCGGAGATTCTTAGCACCACCTGCCCTGCCGTTACCATGGTCGCTACCGTAGCCAGGAATAGCGGGGCCGCCGGGGACTGGGGTCCGTTTATTTGTGTTGTTGCTCATGGGGGTATATTTCCATTGTTGCCACGCTTGGCGAGCGGGTTGGCAACCGCAGTTTTTATTGCTTTTGATTTTATCAGAAAGATGCTGCTGCCATCTTCTGTATCAGTTTCCCTTTGTCGCCTCTTACGACACCCACGGGAAGATATGGAGTAATGGGTATTCTTACCCGCCACTACACGGGGCCTCTCGTATTTGTTTAAATAAAATTCATAAAACTGAAACAAAGCTTTTGTACGATTGTTGACCATATCTACCTAGTAGTTAGAAACCCAACCCAATATTCCATCAAATAGAGATAAATCTCACAGTGCACTTAATTTTCAATTATTTACATTAGATAACGTGATAACATATGAAGTTAGTAAAATGAAACCTATGCCGACAGATACCCAATATATTCAACTAAAGAGCTTCTCTCTAAATCTCAGTTTTATGTACACAGTACTGGATACTGTGCACAAAACACACGTGTTGTGTATAATAGTGTTTTAGCCAATTTGCTAAACGTAGTAATTTTGGTAAATCATCCCAATAATGGCCACCGGTCTAGATATTTTTAAGTGTGACAATTTTGATGCTGCATGAATAAGTATTCAGTACTATTCTAAAATTTAATTTTATCAGTTGCTTATCATTAGTTTATTGCAGAAAGTAGAGGCGATATATTACTTTAATACTATGAAATTCAAAACTACTATCTAGTCATATCAGCTATAGAAGGTTGGGATGCAACTGCCTCAAAAGCCATCCAAAAGCCGCGAACATTTATTTATTATATAAAAAGGCATAAAGTGATATTGATTATGTTAAAAATCTGTTTCTGTTAAAAACACGCTATCAGCGCCGTTAGCGGTGAAAAACTATTTGACGATATGACCATATTATCATGAAATAGCAAGGTTGTGTTTAGTTATTAATATCGTTAAAAGATCTCTATTCATTGATTTAGTTTATTTATTAATTAATAAATTGATATATCATGACATAGTCAACAAACAGTAATAAATATTATGAAATGACACCATTTGACGAAATAATGATTTAATGAGAATTTTGCAATAATTGCAGGCAATCAGTTTACATACAGATTTAGTATTAAACGTATGAAAATTGATATGTTTTTTAGTTCTAAAAAATATAATGTTTCATACGTTTGATAGATGTCACTTTTATCTATTATTTTTTTAAATTTTAGTTATTACATTTTTAAAATGAAATAACGATTAAATTAAACGTTAGGATTTTTAAATAATTTTATAAATCTTATTATTTAAGCATAAAAATGTAAGTTATTTATATTATCGTCTCTTCCCCGGACCGCCTACTGGTGTAAACGTGTGCACAATCCATATTTTTTCTTTTAATAATATTAATTTAATCAAAATTCAAGTCCTTTAATTCAAACGTAAAATAGGGGCACATAGACTGAAGGACGTTCGCTAGCAAGTAGCGCAATCAAACAGCGCAACATAATTGACCTCTTTGGTGCTCCTGGTATCCTGGTACGTGCAAGCAATTCGGCCACTGACAAGGTACGACTATTTACCTGCTCACGCGCAACGACACGCCCTCGAAGAGTGCGAAACCCCGCCTACTCACATGTCACTGGGTCGTGCAAGGACAGACGCTGTGTGCATAATAAACAACTTCCACTCCACACTACCACAATATCACTGCGCGCCTCATCCCGTACAATACCTGTTTGCGCTTATACTCTCCTGGTACTCGGATTGATTTAACTTTACCAGAAGAAAAAAATAAATTAATAAATTCCGTAAAAAAAAAAAAAATCCGACGTTGTCGTGCAAAATAAGTCCTTTGCCGATCAATATACCCAACATACAACTACGAAGCAGACTGTAATTACTTACACACTTTTTATTATCTCCTGGTACTTACAATGGAAGACATAAGTGGCAAATCCTTTACTGAGTCGATATTTTTTTCCCGGGCAAACAGAACAAAACACCCTTCCTAATTTCATTTTCCAACGCAGTAAAAGACTAAGAGAATGCTACTGCGACTCTGACTTCCTTGCTTTCAAACAGGAAGTCAAATCACTGATATCATCTCTAATGTCACCACAGCAAGAGGAGCTAAAGAAAATCTACCCGACACTTATGGAAATTAAATCTACAAATAACAACATAGAAACCGCCATGGCTTCGCTGTCGGCACAAAATGAAGAGCTTAAAAATAAAATAGAACTACTCGAAGTACAAACAACGAAGGATAGAAATTATATCACTATTCTAGAGGACAAGTTAGAGGATCTGCAAAGGAGCAGCCGAAAGGCTAACTTTGAGATCAAAAATGTACCAAAGACGACTAAAGAATCCAAAGAAGAATTAATGAAAATGGCCATTTCCTTATCTAATGTAATTGGATGTAATATCGCAAAAACGGAGATTAGTGACATATACCGAGTTCAGAACAAGCGTGCTAAGACTAAAAATAGTTGAGATGACATCAACTATTCTGAAGACCGATTTCTTGAACAAGTCTAAAGACTACAATTGAACACACAATTCGTTAACGAAAAATTATGCGCCAAGCATCACGGTTTTAAGACGGAAGAGTACACTCCAATTTATGTCTCGGAACAGCTAACTGCAAAAGGAGCTCGACTTCACTTTCTCGCGCGTGATCTGGTAAAATCCAAAGGATATAAGTACTGCTGGACAGCCTATGGCAAGGTACATATCAAAAAGGATGACAACTTTCCTACTATTACCATAACAAGTGAGTCACAAGTCCATAATCTTTACAACTTAGTTTACAACGTAATCTTTTAAACTTTTACTACATAGTTTCACAAAATATCAGATCTATTTATTCTAACTTTGACGACCTTCAACTAAATATAATATATCTTAAAATGGATATCGACCTGATAATCTTAACTGAATGCAGATTAAATCCAAATAAACAAATACCTCAAATAGCCAACTATAATTCACACAATCTACTAATCATCTTAATAAAGCTAATGGAGTGGTCGTATATATTAAAAATACATGTCAATATAAAATAAGTGAAATAAAGCTTACTCATGCATCTTGTTTAGAGGTCCATATCTCACCTGACCTTATAGTCGTAGCAATTTATCGGTCCCCTCAACCACAAACGCTGACGAATTTATTACTTAAATCATCACCTTACAACCATTAAATCAACTAAAATGTAATTGTCAGGGTGACATTAATATAAATCTGATACTAAATCAAGGCAAGCAATCACATGAACGCACAAATAGGCAACTATCTCAATATGCTCGCAATGCATGGGCTCCTTCCTGGTCATTTGCTACCCACGAGAGTCAAAAATTGTCTAGACCATATCAATATAAAACTTGAACCTGCCAATAAAACTGCGGTCATTGCAATTATTCACACAACTATCACAGATCACTTCATGACTTTTCTAAAATTACAAACCATACAAACGTAATAAAACCTACTAAAATAAAATCAGTTTTGCACTTTGAGAAAGGACTCGACCACTTAAAATATAGCAACCTGACCAACCTGCTGCAACTAACAAACCCTAACACACTAACTAATACATTAATCGAAATTCTTCAAAACTGTATCGCTCTCAGTACTATTACTATTGTGATCCCGTCAAAAATAGAACCCTGAAACCGTGGATGACTATTGGTTTATTGCGCTGTATTCATAACCGAAACAACATGCAAGGAGATTGAGACTTGACCTCTCAATGAGGTACTAAAAGTTACCTACAAAGGTACCGCAATTACTGCAACTGCATCATCAAAAACAAAAAGAAAATATGACAGAGACGAACTTGCCAAAGCACATAGAAACCCTAAAAACGTGGAGATCATTAACAACATTACACAGCGAAAACTAAAAACAAATAACTTGGAACTCCTAGAACTATCCAATACTCCCCAGCACTCTACTACCAAAGTGAATAGCTTTTCTCTAACATAGGAAAGATTCTTGCGGACAATATCTCACCACCTCCGTCTTTTACAGTAACTAATAACGGTCCTAGCTCATCCTTATCTGCCTATACATCGGCCTCATCTTTTGCTCTACTCGACACAGACCCTTGTGAAGTTCATGCTACACTAATGGGCTTAAACCAGACAGTGCCCTGGTTGGGCCACATTCCAGTTAAATTTCTTAAAGCTGCACACGAACAAATTGTGCCAATTTTAAGTTACTTGACAAACCTTTGCTTTGAGCAGGGACTTTTCCGGATGCTTTGAAAGTAGCCCTAATAACGCCTGTGTACAAGTGTGGGGACAGGTCAGCCCGTCAAACTATAGGCCAATTTCAGTTCTGCCATCTATCTCAAAATCCTAGAAAGACTCTTAAACTCACGCCTAATTAAATACCTTTCTAAGTATAACATTCTGTCACCTTCTCAGTTTGGGTTTAGGCAGGAAGGTCTACTGAGGATGCGATCATGTCTCTAACGTCTACTTTAGTTGACAAAGTGGATAAGGGTAGCAAATGTCTGGCAGTTTTCTCGAGCTCAAAAGGCCTTTGACACAGTATCTGTCCCCATACTTCTAGACAGACTCAAAACATAGGCAAAACTAAGCAATCGCAAACAAACAGTCAAAATAGGGAGTTTACTAGTTCAGAAGAAACAATTTCATACGGTGTCAGGCAGGAAGTGTCCTTGGTCCGACATTGTTCCTTATATATATTAATAACATATGCAATATGACTATTGACAGCGGTCGCATATTCTCATACGCGGATGATACTGCCATAGTCTTTGCTGATAAGACTTAGGCTAAAGTAAAAGGTCAGCCGAAATCGGCCTGTCTAAGATTGCAGTTTGTCTCAAGTGTAACCTCCTCACATTAAATGCCCCAAGTCCAATTACATATGCTTCACCAAGTATACACACACACAACCACCACTCGAATTCCAAATAAAGATCCACTCCTGTGCTAACCCCCCAATTCCTGACTGCTCTTGTACAAAAATTGACAGGTTACAGTATACTAAATATCTGGGTATCATGATTGACCAACGCCTGTCCTGGCATATGCATACTGAACTGATCATGAAAAGGGTTAGGAAATTAATATGGACTTTTAAAACATTGCGACACGTTGCCTCAAAGAACCTTTTGCAGAAAGTCTACGTATCATTAGCCCAATCTATCCTTACCTACTGTCTGCCATGCTGGGGTGGAACAACAAAAATCAAATTTTTAGAACTTGAGAGGGCGCAGCGATCTCTGCTTAAGGTTATGCTCTTTAAACCCTATAGGTTTTCAACCCAAAGCCTTTACCTAACCTCTAACCTACTGTCTGTAAGAAAACTTTACCTACTCCACCTTATTCTGTGTAAACATAAATCCCTCCCGTATGACCCAACAAAAACGATTATGAGTAGCAGAAGAAGCTAGTTGGTCGCTCCAACTGTCCCAGTTAAGGCAATCTTCCCACTTGTACAACCTATTGAATAAAGAGCTAAACATCTATCCTCTAAAACTCCGTGACTGTAAACTAGCTGTGACTAATTGGCTTAAGACTAAAAGCTACGATGACATTGAGACTATGGTATCATCGTTACCATAGTCTGTCTAGTAACCAATAGGACCGCAGTAACGAAATCGTTAGTGGAGGAAGCTTTGTCTGACTTCTTCCGATCCCAAGACATTGTCGTAGGGCTAACCTAAACCTAAACTTAAACCTAAAACATATATCTACACGCAGGTCAACAATATTAACCCATAAACACAATGCACACACACAAACACACACACACACACACACACACACACACACACACACACACACACACACACACACACACACACACACACACACACACATGCGAGCACGCGCGTACACTCAAAACCCATCCATCACACAAGTGCGCTCCTTATCCTTTTTGTATTTTGTACTTTCTTTTCTTTTATTTTGTTGCCAATTGCATACACTGTATAATGTTAAGTGGAAGAGCGAGTCACCTAACACAAGCATCTTAAATCTTAAATCTTAAAGCTTTGTGTAATTGAAATAAGCATTTTTTTTTATTCAATTTATTAGTTACTAAAGGCAAAATATAGGCTTTTTCATTAGATGATAGCTGGCGCTGTTTTGATAATTAAAACGTATATCGTCATTGGAGTTTCGAATTGTTATGCAAAGGTTAAAACTAATTTTAAACTTTATTTACAAATATGATATTTATTTCAAAATACACCCGTCATCCCGCCCATTAACTAACATAATCACATATAATAGAAAAATAACATCTAAAGGAAGCAAAATACTTAATCTTCTTGTTTAAGTTCCGTAATTAAATAAAAAGTAGCCTGTAAGTTGCCCCGGGTTACTAACTACCTACATATAAAATTTAATGGAAATCGGTCCAGTAGTTTTTGCATGAATCGGTAATACACACACTCACAGACAGACAGACAGACAGACAGGCAGATAGACAGACAGGCAGATAGACAGACAGGCAGACAGACAGACAGGCAGATAGACAGACAGGCAGACAGACAGACAGGCAGATAGATAGACATGCAGACAGACAGACAGACAGACAGGCAGATAGATAGACATGCAGACAGACAGACAGACAGACAGACATACAAAAATTCTAATAATTAATAATTTGGCTTCAGTACACTTTATTTAGTCCCCTGGACTTGTTTTTTCAAGAGTATATTAGAATTACAGACACGACTTTTCTACAGATTTATTATATGTATAGATTACTCAAAACTCAAAAGCTACATTTAAACTGATATATTTTTTAATAACCAAGTGTGTCCCTTACCTAATGAGTGAACGGAAGGCAAAGGTTATTTTATTACCCGGCAAAATACACAGTAAGTTAATTTAGACAGAATTTGTAAACTCTCATTGTCCAGATAATGGCTAGTTTCAGAATAAATTATGCGCTACTTAGAACATGCATCTACTTTCCGTAACTGAGCAATAAATAACGGACCTGTGCTTAGCATCTACTGTAGCTTATTTTATGTTTATATCATTTGATAATATATCTTTTAACAATTTTAAATTCCAATTAATAGAAATATTTTTCTTTCTGCAAAATGTACCTATATAATTTCAGTTACAGTATTAATCATTGGAATCTGGTTTTTTGCGTTCACTAACTATTATATGATGTAATTTACTATAGTGGAACACTTATGTGATTTTTTTATAGAAAAAGAAGTAAACGAGAATGCGAAGTGACTATCGACGCCGTTATAGTAGGCTATTGTCTTGAAGGTCCTGAACATATATTGATTCGGAAAATCACTAGTAGCCGATTCCACAAAAATGAAGTTCGAGGTGGAAGAGGAGGAAAAGAGGAGAAAACATCTGGTGATTCGCGCAGAGGTGAAACGCAAAGCATCTAGCTGGTGTGGAACGTCTCCCGAATTTTATCGCGATGTGCAATGGTGGAATTTAACGGCTAAAATTAATCAAAACAATTCTTCTGAGCACTCCTCATAATAAATTCAAAGGATACAGCATATCAAGGCTCTACTCAGCCAATCAGAAATAACTCATTCATCGTCGATTTAGGCCGCCCTTCAGCAGTGCTTCAGTCATGTAGAAGGAGCTGGCACTGGGGTACCCAGCCCAGAAATGAAAACAGTATTCCATCTGAAGTACAACTTGCGCCCTGTAAAGTTACAAGTAATGTGCCGCTCTACCCAACACTTCAAACTTTGTAGAAGCCAATTTGTCCTTCCCTTCCAAGTGAACGAGGAAATAAGCATCACTCGATATGTCAACGCCAAAGATTTCGATGCTGAATTAATCAATTAAGCAATTGCCCTGAAATTTAGGAGATACGACAAAGGGATCCTATTTTTTGGTAAAATCGCATACCTGAATCATCTGTGGGACTAGACTGGACCAGATTTATACAACCCCAATCAGAGACTTCGTTTAACAAAGACTCGACTTCAGAGACGCAAGTTTGTTCCGATGCTCGACGCCTTGTCTTCAAGAAGTATAAGCACGGTCGGTGTATAAAGTATAGCCAGTGCTATCTACGTCATAATAATTAATGTGACTATTATGCAATATATTTATAAATAAAAGATATAAGTTAGGCGATAGCACACAACCTTGCGCGACACCACTTTTTCTCATTGCTGTTTGTCTAATATTATATATTATACAGTACATATCGATTTCACTTTGATAACTGTTTATCGGCTTCAAAGAAGAAAAGTTTTGTCATTCAACTGTATTTTTATAAAAGATTACATAATCATTTTTTAGTATGTAAATTTAACCATTTATTTACATAACATAATATACAATATTCTATTATATACAATATTAAAAACTATAAAAAAACTAAAACTAGTAATTTAATTATCAAACAGTCCTACTCCACGCGGTATCGTGCCAAGAACGCTGGCTGCGTTTCCCGCTGAATGGCTATACTAAGCCTTTGAGCGAGAAAAGAGCCAGCCCTCTTATTACCAGCAGCAACGACTAGCCGTGGATGGAGTTCCTTAAGAACTTCACCACGTGGACCCCACGGACCAATAGTCTCTACAGCAAATGGCACAAATATATAGTCATCGGTGAGAGACTCATATTTGCGCCACTTACTCAGTTCAGCTGCCTCTCATGCTGCCCCAGGAGCCCTTCGGATGACATCGTTCAAAGAACCGTGCCGTGAAAATCTACCAGCACTTTTCTTACAAGAAAGTCCGTGGAGCCCAAACTTGTCGACGCTGCTACCACAGGGGCACTGATGGGGTTGACAAATCGCCGCTCCTAGTCGGATTCCTACAGCGATGCGCAAGCTTTTCGATCAAGTAATCTGTCGAGATTACTTGATGGTAAAGCGTGTAACCAGTGACTAGATTCCTTAGTCGAAACAGCTAGAAGGCGTGCCTTATCTTGGTCACTATGGAAATTATGAAACAAATCTTTCTGCACCCTCTGTACCAACGGAATATCCCACTGTTTTTGTTGATTAACTTCCAGTGGAACATTTTCGCCGGGACAGAGCGTTTGCCATGTCTGCCCTGCCTCCGTAGCAAAGCACAGGTCTACTTTATTATTTAAAATTATGTTACATAAATTACTGACACTATGCACGGAAGCAAGGAAAGCAGGCAATGCAACGCTAGAAAGATTTCTCACACCAATACCACCAAATTTTATAGGTAAAGTAGCTTGAGTCCAGACTGTTGTATTTAAAGTTAAATTTAGTAGTTTTTCTATAGCTATTTTAAGATTATTATCAATATCTTTTAAAATATCCGAACATTTTCAGACTGGACTCGAGCGGAGTAAGTATGTAAATCTAGGTACAAGGAGACAATATTTTTAAAATAGTAAGCGCAATGTGTGGCTTAATTTGTACAATTTATCAACGTGGTTTAAAACTGATCAAATTTTGTTTTAAAACAGGTTTAATACTATCGAAAACAACGGGGCACCTAGCAGGTATAGTGATTCCGTACTGACAGTTTTATTCCTGGAGAAATATGATTGAAATTTTGAATTAAAGTGTCTCTGTGAGAAGTAGATAAATATTGGAAAAATAATTTCACATTTATTGCTATTTGGTGCAAGACCAATATTTTTAAAATTTCGAAAATATGAGTAAGATCACTGAGGACGTCATCTGCTCTACCTCCCAGTGTACCGTCGTCCAGGTACCAGACATTCAGCTCGGATTTCAAATTTGATATAATGGGTTGAATTCCCAAACTGAAAAGTGCTGGACCTAGAGGGTCACCTTGTTGAACACCGACTGCAGAATCGATAACATGATTTTCGTAAAACAAGTTAGTATTTTGACTGTAACATTGCCAAACGTAGTGATAAATTTCAGGGTATTGTTAGCCACTTCTTTCAGCAGGTATTACCCAGCACCTATCGATACAGTTAAAATCATTCCTTAGGTCAACCTTCACAAGAACATCTGCATCAGAGTTTGTTAAAATGTACGCACTGAATGTACCGCCGCCTCCCAGCCACCTCTAGTGCCAAAGCCTAGTTGAGTAGGCTGACATTTTGTCTTAAGGTTAGATATTATGTGCCTGCAAGCTAATTTTGAAGTTAAGCGTCGAAATGTGGAACCAACGGCAATAGGACGGATACCGTTATCCTTTTTGAAGGCACATAATCTTGCCCCATATAAGAATGGAATGAAATTTGGATTAACATTACCAGAAAGCATAAAGTTACATAATTTTGTAATGTCATTAAGAAGTACTCCACCGGCGTCACCGGCAGAAGCGCTTACAAGATCTTTAAGATGTTGAGGCGTAATTCCGTCAATGCCGCCAGCAGAGCCATTCGAAAATGACATAATTGCTTCTAAAGTGTCTTTTTCAGAAATTTGTAAAGGTTGCATAGAAGTCTTGGGAGGCAGCGGTAAACCCTGAGAAGGATTGACCGAAGGATGCTTCTGACGAAGGCTTTCAAGAGTTTCGACATTACGAGGAGCCAGGATGTCGTCTGAGAATAAAATACGGGATGCATTTTTTAAGTCGCCATCCATTACTTTCGACTCAACTACTTTTTTTAAATCAAATTTATGACGTGATCGAGATAAATGAGTATTAATTGGGTAATCTAAATTTTGAAAAGATGTCTCTTTTAGTTGAGACGTAATTGATTTATTTATTGTTATATCAAAATGAAAATGGGAATACGCGAAAGTAAATAATTTTTGCCAACACTTTTCACTATTAGTGAAACAATTTTGAATAGTGCATAACAATGCTTTAGCAAGCTGCATCCTCGCACTTCTAGGAATTCTTTTAACCACTGGTACAATTATCATCGTAATGATAATTGTAAATTTGCTCGAAAAAGAGAAAATTGATGTCATTAGAGGAATTACTAATAGAGTTATGAATTTCTACGGTAGGCTGTAAAGCCGAAATACTTTTACTGTGGCATCGTTTAATATGTATATTTAATCCCCTTTTACCATTAAACAGCCTAACGGCGGTACAATTTTGACACTGTAGGAAATCCGGTTGTGAATGTAGCGAAGCGAATATCTCCATTCATTAAAAAATCTAAATAGATCTCTACAGCACTCAAAAGTCTTTATATTACATAGCTTCATATTGACTTGAAATGTGCTGTACCTCGCATCTTTCCTGAAACACAATCATTTACGGCTTAAATAAAAGCATTTTGCTCTATAAATTAAATATTATCACATTACTTCCCTGGATTTATTCCATATTGATAAAATTGTATGTAGTTGTTATGCTTTGACAGTTGACAACGACGTAGGAGAAATATTTTCCTTTATAAATGAGTATTATGTCTGAAATCAAAAATAATTATTACAATAACTGTCTTATATATTTACTGATCTTTTGTTGAACTTTGTAAGCCAGAATTGGCCTCTAAATAACAAAATAAAATAAGTTAAATATACGTAGATTTTGACAGTTGAAAAATTTTGACAATTTTTAAATTTAAACTAAATCTGAAATCGGTTTATATTATATTTCTTTTAATAATACAACAATTATCTTAAATTTTACATGGCCTTTTATTTATAAAATTTAATATCATAGAATGAATATAACAGAATTAATTCAGTCATTTACTTTATTCTGGTTGCTACAGCCCAGGGTGATTCAACTCTGTATGAAGCCCAAGAAACTTGCACACAATCATAATTTTATCTATGTGTGGGGAGGCGTGTAAAATTAAAGCGAGAAAAGATATCGCCGTTTCATTCTTTCGCGTTGTTTCAGATTGCCATTTTAAAAATTAGATACTAATATACATAATTATTATATAGGAAGAAACTGGAAATTTTAATTCTATGCTATATTTTTCTTTTGTTTGCACCTTACAGTAATTATATACATATTACTTTGAGGTTTGCACAATTAATTGACCTACTAATTGATTAAAATTAAATTATTAAATATTAGTAGAATTCTATCAAGAGAAGCCATGAACTAAAAGAAGAAAAAAAATGACAATTGTTTGTCAACGTCTTTCATATTGAAAATATTTTCTGAAATTGATTCAAATTTATTTAATGATTTAGATTTTAATATTTGTAATTGCGTTTTGTTTTAATTCAGTTATTATCCGTTCAGAATACTTCATTTTCGTTTGTAGGCAATTCTTCGCGATTGTGTGTGTAAAGATTTTTTGTGAGATGCTGACTCTGTATGAGATATTGACTATAAATTAATTTATTATTTAAAAAAATTATGCAAACAAAAAGCACAAAATCATCCGATCACTTTCTGCAGGTTTCCTACAATAAAAGAAGAAAACTTTTGATAATATTGTGGTAAGTCTTTAAGCATTTTGAATTTATTCATCGTTATTTGTAGGGATTATTACTATATTAACTCGAATTTTATCTGTTTCAGATCATGTATTTGGGCTGAGTTAAGTTTTCGACATGAGAATTTTGCTGATTTAAATTTACGTTAATGTTCTGTGAAGAATAGCTCTCACGATAACATATGTTATAAATCAATATTACGCGTGGAAATATTATCTGCAAAAGCAATAAAAACATAAATAATAATATATAGTGTATAAAACAATATCTTCCAAAAAATAAAATTACATAACTATACCTATTTTTAGTTTTATTTTATCCCACATAAAGTAAATTCGAGTAATTTTGGTGCAACCTCTCAAATGTATGGGAATTCACCCAACAGGTTTGTGAGGCTCGAGCCAAAATTACTCAAATTTGCCTTAAATAAACAAATGTTGAAAAGTTACAGAATACAAGGTTTGAAATTCCCGCTAAAAAAAGTTTTATATGGGCGCCCACCGCGGCGCTTTTCGTGTACATTCATAAACACGTGTTTTTTTTTTAGTATGAAGTTGGCGTTCTTCTCTTGGTAGAGAGTAATTGTATTCTGTGCTACAGCCCGGCTATTAATTTAATGGCTTACTGTATGATATTCACGAATTTGCTGTAACGATGCAAATCCATATCCAGAATGACAATGACTATTATATTATTGTCATAATAATATCAGTTATACAGCACATTCCGCCTTTATATATTCTTGTATCTTAATAATTAATGATTTAGCAAAATCAATCTCCCAAATACGTGGTATATTGTGGTTATAGCACGAATGAGTCAGCTAAACCTGGGTAGGACCACGCTCTCTCAGGATACTAGCGTTAAATAACAGCTTAATGCTGCTGTGTTTCATACGATGAGTTTAGAGAACCGAAGACCCCTTATACTGGAAACGAGGCATTCCATCATAGATCTGAGGGCTGCTCTCTTATTACTGGATTACTATCTGTCTACCACAGATTTTAAATATTTATAAAATCAATTGTTTATTGTTTTTGCTATAGTTTCATATCAAAAGTTTATTTTGAATTACTAAAAAAATTTAATAAAAAACATAATAAAAAAAGTGGCCTGAATTGTGACTTTGTTGCACCAGGAATGATTTTAGTTTTATGACATAAGCATTATTATTTAAGATAAGGTTTTAAATGAAATAATGGTCCGAGAGCTCATGAAGCATTTTTCATGAAGTGTTTGATGCTTCATGAAACTTTGTTTTAAAGTATCAGTCCACTCAATAAGCAGGTACATTACTGTTTGCCTGGCCTACCTGTGTAAACCTGGTACTACGCATACAGGTAAGAATCAAAAAAATTTGCCCAAAAAAGTGTTTGATTCAAATAATAATAATGACTATCCGTCAGCTAAGTTGATAAAGAATTAAGAAAAAAATGGCAGACACTTCTGAAGGGGTTGACATAGGGGCAGACTACCCCAAAGTTGCATTTTCAAAAATTCAAATAAAGTGTTTGATTTAATCTGCCATTTTTACAGCGTGTTTATTATATATAAAATAAAAATTCTCACAAAAGGGCAGACAGTCTCTCCGGGGGTTAATAATTTAAAAATCTATACAAATAAATAAAATTAAAGTGTCTGTTTGTAATGTCAAAATAACAGCTTTTTACTAAACGCATATGAAATTATATACGGTATTTATAACAAAAACACAATTTTTAAAATTTTTGTCTGTCTGTCTGTCTGTCTGTCTGTTTGTTCCGGCTAATCTCCGAAATGGCTGGACTGATTTTGACGGGACTTTCACTGGCAGATAGCTGATGTAACCAAATACTATTTTAGAATAATTATTAAGGTTTCGCTCAAAAAGTAAAACCCTAAATTACACGCGGAGGCGGGGAAGTCGCGGGGAACAGTTTAGTATTTAAATAAATCTTGCGTCGACAGGAGACAAATGTGCTACAGGTTGTAATGGGTGCGACGAGCGACGGTCGCCGATATCTGAAAAAATGTGTTTGATTTAAATAATAATAATGACTATCTGTCAGCTAAGTTGATAAAGAATTAAGAAAAAAATGGCAGACACTTCTGAAGGGGTTAACAAGGTAACTTCACAGTTATATTTTCAAAAATTCTAAATTTTCAAAAATTAACAAAATATATGTATTTATCTATATATTTGCTATAGATATATTTTTACTGAAACTTACAGCGAGCTCTAACCATCTGAGCTACCACGGCTCCAATGAGATAATTACAAAATTCTCACTTCCATCAACCCTATAATTACTTCTTTACTACCATTAGCTGTAATGATTGTTGTGCATTTGAGTAAACTTTATCTTTATCTACTTTTGAAATTTTCATCTAATAAAATATATATTAAAATATAAAAATTAAGTAAGTGTAAAAATTATATTATAGTCATATTATGTGTAATATCATGCTTATGCATATATTTCATTTCAGTTGTAACAACTGTACAAGATCACGTGATCCACAATGGGAGCGCGAAGAATGGACATATCGGTGACCTCGCTCTCTGTCGCACTCATTACAACCCGTAGCACATTTGTCTCCTGTCCACGCAAGATTTATTTAAATACTAGCTGTTCCCCGTGACTTTAGGGAAGGTTGTCGCACAATTATGGAGAACTCAAACTCTTCTGGAAAGATGCTGGAAGGACCCGGGTGCGACGGCCCAGAATGAACAGTGCTTGAGAACTAATGACGTCCTCACAGAAAAATCGGACGTCATGCAGCGATGGAGCGAATTTATAGAGAAATGTATGCGTGTGATGATCTTAGTGAGGATCCGGGATGACTCCGTGACTGGTACGCCAGACCTGGACCTCGATGACACTGAGGTCATCAGTATGAAAGAGATTGAACGTGCGATTCGAAGTTTGAAATGTAGGCCAGGACTAGACAGAGTTACTGCTGAAATGGTCAAGTATGGTGGGCCTCGCGTCTGGGACAGCTTTCATCTGCTGTTCAATTTGTGCTGGCGGACGGGGATGTCCTGATATTATGATCCGCAGTCATTGTGCCTTTATATAAAGGTAAAGGTTCATTTTGACTGCGGGTGCTATCGGGCGATCAGCTTGACCAGTTTAGCAAGTAAAGTATACTGAAGGTTTTGACACGTAGGATGCAAGAGAAATCAAGATTTCTATGGGAGGCTCAATGCGGATTTAGACCTGAAGAGGATGCACGGATCAGTGTTTTCTCTCCGCATGATCACGGAGAAGCTTCTGGCTGCTAACTGAGGATTTCTGTGCTTTTGTGGATCTTGAGAAAGCATTTGATAAGGTTGTAAGGAAAGAAATGGGAATGTTGCTGGTATGGTGTGGATGGTCGATTGCTAGGGCTGTACAAGCACTTTACTGTGACTGTAAAGCCTGTGTGCGGGTAGCATGACCTGTCACCCATGTTTAGCGTCCAAACGGGCGTAAAACAGGGTTGTGTCATGTCTTCCTGGCTGTTCATACTATATCTCGACAACTGTTTACAGAAGCTAAAAGATAGCTGTCTGGGTGAAATTGGGTGACATAAAAGTAAATTGTCTGCTGTATGCTGATGATGCAGTGCTTATTGCACCATCAGAGGCAGAACTGCAGGCATTAGTCACGTGTATGAAAGATGAATGTGAAATTAAAGGTCTCCGTTTGAATGCCAATAAAACTAAGGTTCTGGTATTTGAAAGGGACGAAGAGAGAACGAAATGTGAAATATGGGTAAATCAGGAATGTCTAGAACAGGTAAATGAAATTGTATACTTGGGGAGTGCTTTTAGCCGGGATGGAAGATGTGATTTAGATGTGGATAGGCGTGTCGCCGCCGGGAACAAAGTCAATGGTGCCTTGACTGCGTTAGTCAAAAGGCAAGGCGTAGTGAAGAGTGCACGCCTTGCAATACATAACGCAGTGTTGGTACCGACTTTGTTATATGGCAGCGAAACCTGGGTATGCCAGAAGAAGCATAAAAGCAAGTTGAATGCAGTGGAGATGCGATCTATTCGTAAAATGTGCGGCGTTACATGGCCGACCGAAAGCGAAACGAAGAGATTCGCAATATGGCAGGTTTGAAAGATGACCTTATCACAAAATTAATAAGGGCGTGCTTCGATGGTTTGGGCACGTTGAGCGAATGAGTGAAGACCGAATGGTGAAGAAAATATATAGCGCGAAAGTTAATATTAAAGGTGTCGAGGTAGACCGAGACTAACTTTCGAAGACCATGTGAGCAAACTGCCTGAAGAGGGAGGGTCAAGAGTACTCGGATACCTAGACGTACATGAAGAAGATTATGAATCTGAAAGAAGCGAAAAGGTATGTAAGGATCGTGACACTTGGCGATCTGTTCTCTCTGGCTACCCCGTCAGACTGTGCGTGAAGATAAGTAAGTAAGTAAGTAACTAAACGCATATGAAATTATATACGATATTTATAACAAAAACACAATTATTAAAATTTTTGTCTGTCTGTCTGTCTGTCTGTCTGTTTGTTCCGGCTAATCTCCGAAATGGCTGGACCGATTTTGACGGACTTTCACTGGCAGATAGCTGATGTAACTTAGGCTACTTTATTTTATATATTTAAAAATTTTAATCTTATAAACAATAATATTCTTATATAAATTCAAACTTATAGTTTGATAAACTTGAAAATAAATTGGAATTATTATCAAAAAACCAACACCAATTAAATTGTATCTATCAATCATCATACGAAACAATTTTTTTTTAAAATAGTAAAATTTTTGTTTTAGGATTAATTCAAATAAAACTTTACTTTTATAAAAGCTTTGAAAATAACTATTTAAATAAACTGTTAAATAAGTTTTCATAGTACTTTGGAACAATATTACCAGTAATTAATTGACGAATGTCTTGCTTTTTATTGTTTGTAATTGGCAATATGCAGCACTCAAATTAATATCTATGATATTTTTCTTGCCTGAACGACTAATTATAATTTTAGCTTCTTTAAATTGTTCAGTTTTATAGGTGGTTTTGTACTTATAGGTATCGGAATCTTTAATGAATTTCACGACTTTGATATCAGAAAGTCTGATTGTTTCGCCATCAATATTTTTGATGGTGTTTAGGTTAATATCGTTAGCAAGTATCTTCAAATCGTAGAAACTATTAAATTTCATTTCATTAACAATGAAACTATTACCAGTCTTTTTAGCATTACGAATTAGAGTCACATATTGATCTGGGGTGTAAATTGGTCCAGATTTTTTTGCTCGACGTATATTTTTCTCTATTATCGAGTGGACAGCATCCGCTTCATTTTGAGTGTGCCCACGAATCAGGTACTTGTGTGTTATAGATCTAATTGGCAAGGTTGAAACGGCATAATAGTACAGACTTAGAATGAATTTGTTTTTTTGTTGACCGCAACAATTATCAGAGAAAAAAATTATATCTGAATCTGGTTTAGTCGAAGAACTTTCTATTAAAAAATTGTACACACAGGAACCTATTTCATTGGCTCCTCGCTTACCCAGACCCTCGTGCCAAAAGAAACAAAATGTTTTATCATCCTTAATGTTGGTGACTGTAAAGTTATAACCATTTAGTTTACTTTTATAAAAAAAATGCCGACGATTGGCCCATAGGATAAGGCAATATTGCTTGCAGAACGTATATAGCCACAATGATATTGCTATCTGGGTTTTTGCATTCGTCTACATCTTGTTTTTTTCAATCCTGCTTAGACTCTTTTCCTCTTGATGTAGATTATAGCTGAACGTTAGCGATTCTTTATCTACAGTATTTTATAGACTTCACATACGTCACATTGTCTTTACGTGAAAGAAAAAGCTAATTTATTTATTTATTTATTCATTGGGTCTACCAGCGATTTTACAATACATAAGTTACATACATTTCTTAAAGTATTATTATTATATTACTTGCACAGAGTATATAAAATCATTTGAAGGTAAACACTACATGCTATTTTTGCTAGTATTACTGTATAAATCTGAAAGTGAGTTAATAACAGAAACAAACCAAAACCAGAAACAAACAAAAAAAAATACATTAGTAATTTTGGTAAAAGCCTGTAAAACCTTATCAATTTAAACAGTTTCAAAAGAGATTTAATCAAACTAATAATAAGTTTTCAATTAAAATTACAACCTATTTTAACAATTATCATAATCTTACCCAACTAAATACATTATAAGAAACTAAAAGAAAATATACGTAATAACTAATATGAGAAAAATCAAACTCAGGATGACTGGCTGACTAGGTTGCTGATAATTAATTTACGAAAGGTGTGAGACGAATCAATGTTGATGTCAATAAACTGACTGAATTTATTATATATTTTAAATAAACGAGGGTTCGTGGAGTTGGCGCCGAAGACTGTTCTGGTGTGTGGAGGCACGACCGGAGTAATAGAAGTACGCGGATATCTGCGTGGTACTCGAAAGTTAATTTTACTTAATAAACTGGGGCAGTCTAACTTATTACTTAGTAATTTATATAAAACATTAAATCTAACAATTCTTTTCTTTGGTCAAGAGTCATGATGTTAAAGTATTTTAGCCTTTCTTTATAGGACACCACCTTTTGTAAATCTTCGCTGAGTATGATAGATGCCACATGAATCTTTTCTGTACACGCTCAATCTTAAGTAGTGTGTAGAATAATGTGGACGCCAAACAACGCTACAGTACTCTAAGTGACTGCGGACAAGGCTGTTGTAAAGACAGATTTTGTTTTAGCTTTTAAAAGTTCGACCTTGTCGCATAATTAAACCTAATAATTTAGAAGCTTTGTTTATTACACTTTCTATCTGGTAAAGATAAGTCAGTTTTCTATCAAGTATAACACCCAAGTCTTTCATGAGCTCAACTTCCTTAAGACTATTACCGTACAATTTATATGTTGTTGGGGTAATATTATTTTTCTAGTAAATTTAATGTGAAGTCATTTACTACAGTTGAGTTGCATGCCATTAGATTCACACCAATTGGTTGGTTTATTTAGATCGTTCTGTAATAAAATCGATCATTTGGTGAACAAATTGTTTTCGTTATTTTCAAATCATCGGCATATAAGTATGGTGTGTTTATTGGGAGTTTTCAAAACAAGAAACAATGTCGTTCACAAATATATTAAACAAAATCGGGCCAAGATGCGATCCCTGAGGTATACCTGACGTTACCAAATTTTTAATTGGTTGAAGAGCTAAAACCATTAACGACTACATAAAAAGAACGGTAGTGTAAGTATGATGAAAGCCATTTTAGCACCGGGCCTGAAAACCCATAATACGATAATTTTTCAATAAGTATTCCGTGGAACTTTGTCAAATGCCTTTTAAAATCCGTATATATGGTATCAACCTGCTTCTGCGAGTCAATAGCTTCTGATAATGAGTAAGTGATACTAACCAAATTAGTGGTGGTAGACCTACCTGGCAAAATCCATGTTGATGCTCAGAAACGAAACGTTTGAAATGCATTTGAATTATTGGACAAACTAAATATTCGAACACCATTGCAAAATCGAAAAATTGATATGGGCCTATAGTTGCGTATATCTTTCTCATCATCACTCTTGAATATTGGAACTACTTTTGCTTGTTTCCATAAAGCTGGAAAAGTACCCGAACACAGCGAGGCTTTAAATATAAGATATAAAGGCAAAGTTAGGCTAGTTGCGCTGTTTTTTATAAATACCAGTGGTAAATTGTCCGGTCCTGCACTTTGGTAATATCGAGACCTTTCAGATTTTTAAGATATCATTCTGATTTATTTGTATACCTCTAAGATTTTCACTAAAGCCTAAATGGAGGATTTTTCGGAAATAAGATGACGGATCTAAACGACAGGAACTATTTGAATCATCACATACCGAAACAAAATAACTAGAGAACATATTGCAGATCTCAACTCCGCTAGTAGAGGTTTTAACTCCGTTACTCATAGCAGCTGGATACGAGTTAGAATTATTACGTTTACTCTTTAGGAATGTCCAGAATGCTTTCGGATTCTTCTGAATTTGCTTTTCCAGGTTTTCATTATAATTGTTGTAGGCATCATGCGTAATTCTATTACAACGATCACTAAGCACTCTTAGTTCTATTTCATCCATTGGATTATTGTATTTTTAAATCGTTTTATCATTTTGTGCATTTCTTTAATTCTTTTTGCAACATTGTGGTTTATCCATGAAGGGCACCTGTTACTCTTAATTTTTTTAAGGGAACATAATCTGTGATAGCAATTTGTACACTCGTAGAATACTCTAACTATTTCATATATATTATCTAGGTCCAATAAAGTATGCCAATCGATTCCTTCAAGTACTCATTTATAGAATTATAATCGGCTTTATAAAATTGTATCGCTCGTGTGAAGTATTAATCACTAGTCTATTTTGTCTCACATTAGGTATGTATATTTCAAGGAGGATGCATTGAGTCAATATTACTGATTGGATTATAACGGAACATACAGGTAAGTCTTCGAGTACAAGATCTAGTATCTTTTGCCTATTATTAAGAATAGAGTTACATTGGCGCAAGCCATTTTCCGTTATGAAATCCGGTAAGCTCTGTGCTGCTAGGGAAAGTTACAGTTAGCGGGGTTTAAGGATACATTCCAGATAATACAGCTAAGATTAAAGTCGCCAATTATGAATGTTAACATATTGTGTTGCTCTGAAACTCTATTACAATTATTTAAAAAATATCTAATATGTTCTTATTTACTGGAGGTGGAATATATATACCACAAAAGCTATATGGCGTATATTGTTAAAGGGGCACAACTACAACCACCCACAAATCTTCACAATCGCTTTCCCAAATACTAATTCTATTTGAAATTATGTTTTCTTGACAGCAATTAGAACGCCCCACCGTCAGACTTAGTGCTAAGTTTTGCAGTCTCTCTGTCTTCGATACACGTTATAACGTATATCAAATAGTTCACCACTTGAAATTGAGCTATTTAACCAGGTTTCAGTCAAAATGATAATGTCATAATCATTAACTACTATGTTACGGTAAACATCTTGGGTTTTGGTTCTAAGTCCGCGAACATTCTGGTATAACATATTAATCGACGCGCCTTTTAAGCATTATGACACCATGACGTGACCTCAACCTTACATTTTAAGTTAAGTTACTAAGAAAGTCCATATTTCAACAACTTTATAATCAGAATTATCATCCTTGCGTATCAGTGTACGACCATTTCGAACCCAAATATATTTGTAACCTTTTTCTTTAGCTTTAAGTTTCGCCGCGGCATGTAGAGCTTTATTCCCAGGTGACAGATGTTCCATGACATAAATGGGTTGTTTTGTTCACTTAGCCCGATTCCAATGTGTGACGTATTCAATTTATCTCTAGGATTGCTTTTATTATATTTTATCACCGCAGCCATAACGCTGTCCCTAGTTAGCGGAGAATTAAATTGTACTATGACAGATCTCGGTCTAGTACTTTGACGGTTTACCTTAGCAACTCTCGTAACATTCATAATTTTGCCGGTGGTTATCTAACCCCATTACACTGCCCAACAGTTCCACGATTTTTATCAGATTTTCGTTTTTCCTTTCAGGAACACATTGCAATTCCAAGTTGTTGTATCAAGATCGCTGTTTGAGCTCATTTACACGTGTGTTTAGGGCGTTTTAGTCGCCTCTAATTTAGTATTTTTTATTTTAAGATCCTTCACAGCTGTTACATTTGCACGGTGTTCTTTCAAGAAATCCTCGTATTGGCTGTTTATAAAATTTATTAAATTTTTCATGTCTGTGATCTCCTCCTTACTACTTTTAATTCACTATTAAGTACGCTTTTTATAGCAGTTCTCATCTGTGTCAGCATTTCTTTCATTTCTGCCCTTACTCTTTTGCTCACCAACTCCCGTATATCATTTAGCTAAGAGGATTTTTCTGTGTTTGGTGACGAAACAGCAACTCTTTTAGTCGATATTTTCGTGACATTCTGGTCGCTGCCAAATAGCGTGTCTTTATTGCGCACGGGTGTGTTCTCGCTATTGCTTTTCGGCCTTCTTGACGTGCAAGCGGGACACATCCACTCAGTCATGGATTCTGTATTTGTGCTGAACTGCCTGGTCGACGAATCCGTGTTTACATTTCGTACAACACATGCAATTTTCATCGTCTTTCGCTTCGTTGCAACAGTTCAGCTGTATCTTTGACAATTTTTTAGACTTTTAAATATTGATTTATTTTGTTAATTTTTAAAATTTATATTTAAAGTGCTATGATAGACTACACATTCAATTAAAAACCAAAAAGCTTTATCAATTTGAGGCTCGAACCAATGACTTTCGCCTTCGTAGTCAAGGAGTTGCCTGCTGAGCTATTTAACTATGTTTCTCAGATGCAAAATGTTAATCGCAACACAACACTATTTACATATCTTTGTAAGTGGGTACTCATGAAATCTCATTATAGTTCAATGGACGAGCACAAAATTTGCAATAACAGAATAACTTAACCATATAATCTGTGTCACAAAATTATTGATTCACTGTTTTCTGGTTTGTTTATAAAGTTTACGAAATGGTCTTTGATTTTTACATTGATCATTAACCAATTTTATTGCTTTCAATTTCACAAAATAAGAATTAGCTTATCACACACCCTCAAATGAATGTATAATTGTGTCTTTTATTGTTTTGTACTAGTTTTTACATTTCACTTTTAATGGTATGTTTTTTTTTTTGTTTTATTTAGTTTTTTTATAAAAGATAACAGTATAAAGTTTATATTAACACCAACTATGCACTACTATTGCACGTATTAGGCTATTATCACTTCAAAACTATTTTTTCACTATTTTTATAAACTAGCTCGATGTTTATCGTGTTACGCTATGGTATTCAACTGTAATATTTAATTGGGTATTGAAAATCCGATGGTATGCGTCGTAACTTGCTGATTTCTTGTTGTTAAATAGACGGTTTTGTTGATAATTACGGTGTAGTTCGCTTCAGTCAAACCTCCATCTATATATTCTCTGGAATTGGCTCTGATGTAGTGACTTTTGATCCTAGGGATCAATTTATGAGGTCACGTACGGATTGTATTACTTCAGCATCTAGTTTTGACTGTTTTCCGTGCTTACCGCGTTTATCTATCGGAATGACACTTACGTTTGCAAATTTACTTTCAATTACAGTACGTAATGGTTTATTACTAATGGCTAATGTATTCAATAGAAACGTTTTACAAACCCTTATCTCTTTACCTCGATTAATAAGAAAGTAGGTTGTGTTTGGTTTTCTATATAGATAATACGGCTTTCAGGTTCAACTTGCTTTACACAAGAAACAAGGAAGTCACGCTGTCTTTGAAAAGAACTAAGCTCCCAGTATGTCTTAAAGATCATATTCCTATCGTCTGTAGTAAATTTATTTGAACAAGACAATCGGCAAGTATTTACACAAGGTGGACGAATATTCTTTTGCGGCATGGTTTTACCTCTAGATGACGTGTATGCTTGACCAGTGTTTTTTAGATACTTTCTCTGTTGTTTTTTCCATTGACTTGGGTTTCTGGTCCTTTTTTAGACTTTGGTACAGTACTAGCTTGTTCAGTACTTCCTTGAATAGTCTCAGAGGCTGCATTATTATGTATAATTGATACATTAGAAACATTTTTGGAGCGAGATGTAGATCCGGAGTGACTAGAATTATTGCTAGAGCTGGATGAACTACTACTTGAGCTCGAGCTGCCAGAGCTAGATATACTTTGGGCTGACTGTAAATCTTGGTCGCTTTTTGCGTTGGTTCATATTCAGGTCCATCAGTCGCGGAAAATCTTCATTATTATCAGGGTTGGTTTCATTGGCATTCGAGATGGTGTCTTGCCCTAGCAACTCTTTTTAAAGTGTTTTGTGGCTCTAAATCAATGTTAACTACATTGGAAGAGACTCCATCATTTGAATGGTTACATTTTTCACTATCTGTAGTAAAGGCCACATTTTCAATATCCTTTGTTGCCACATTCTCTGTAACGATATTTTGTAACATAGAATCAACTTTTACTTCGTCGATTAAAACTGCGTCCAAGTCATTGGCATGATTACATTTTTATAGTCGTCAGTATATGAATGATCCATTTTCTTCCTTCTGAAGAATGAATGATCATTATCCTGATCTCCTGGATGAAAGTTCGCTAACCAGGTTTTAACTAATGCTTTGTTTTCTATTGAATTATTTTGTTGTGTCTTAACCATGGAAATATTTTTTTTACTGCGGGAACCCATTGTTCTCTGAAATAAAATTGATTTTATTAACGATATTTGTAAGTCAGATTCATCTGAAATCGAACCAAAGACCTCTGAAGTGAGAAACAAGAGTATACCACCACTTACAGACATCGAGAAGATTAAGAAACTAAATAGTTGCACAAACTTAGTTTCATCACTAATTAAAGTCATCAAACAGCCTCCGTAAACATAAATTAATAATACTAGTGGGGCGCCCCAAAGTGTGAATTGCGATGTACTGTTTTAAAAAATGTATGCAGTAAATAGAATTTTAAGTTTGACTTGAGCCAAATCGGTCATGAGATTGCCGAAAACATTTGGAACTAAACAGTCCCAAGTCTTTTTATTATCCTGTAATAAATAATAATATTGGACCTACAAAACATTTTTCTTGTATACAGCTTTGTAGTTTCAAATTCTTCGTCTAAAGCGTAATATGAATGGACCTAAAAAAAACACTTTTTTTGTTATTAGCTTTGTAGTTCCAATTAGCATAGTTAAAAAAATATCATTGAACCTACAAAAACACTTTTTAATTTAGGACTTTGTAGTCCCAATTAGTTTAGTTGAAAATAATAATGTGGATCAACAAAAACGATTTTATAATTAATGACTTTATTAGTCCAAACTTTTTAATAAAAACAAAAATAATTTTTTGGCTTTGTTGCTCAATAAAACAGAATAAAAATGGTCATAAATACCTTTGAGTGGCTGTAGCTCCAAGACACGCCTTAATTTCTCGCGAGAGCGGGGGCACTACTGACCAATCAGACTTTATCGGCCCAAAAATCACGGAAAAAGCACCAATAACCACAAAGGCACTCGCGCTATCTAGTAGCATTTTGAGATACTTTCGCGGGTGTGTTTGTTTCCCCACACGAGGGCATGGTTCAAAGACAATTTGGCATGCTTAATTCAATTTTGCAATTTTGGCTACTTGTGAATTTGTTGCACCGAAGGTGCGATTGTCGGATTTTGACGTCCATTATAAATATTAAAATGAGTAGAACCATGAGCTCCGTTGGAGTCATTGGTTCTGCTATTAAGTTTATCCATAACAAGTCACTTTCACACCACAGTTAAATAGCAATTCACTTATTATTTCTAATGAGAATAATTTATTACACACAAATATAATAGAGTCCACAGTAATAACTGATTAACAGAAATAATAGTACGGTTAACTTATTTAATACTTAAATTACTCACAGTATTTGCTTTTGACTTTAACACCTTAAACGCGAACCAGAGAATTAACATTCCAGTGACTCCCGCGCAGTCGTAAAGATGCGTGGGCCAATGGCGTTGCGCAAGCCTTCAGATTTTAATCAGTTTAACTACTTTTAATCTAAATCGAAGTACAAAGAGTTTATTGTATGAACTTATAGTAAACCTGTATTTACTAATAATTAAAGATAGAATTTCTTAAGATTGGAACACAATGATTGTTAATTATTAAACATTTATTACTCAGTTGAAACTCGAATGCAATAATAATTACAGGATAGTCAAAACAACCACATTTAAAAAATGTATAATTGAGCCTTTAAAACAATGTAATTACTATTTCACTAGTAGTTATTTTACATGGAATAATTAAATCACAAATATTACTAGGTAATAAATAGATTAAATCATTAATTAAGATTTTATTTGAAGACAGAAGCGAATGCGACGACATATATTATGTCTATGGGCCACAGGATCCGCTTACCATCAGGTGAACTGTGTGCTCGTTTGTCAACTTTATACTATAAACAAATATACAAATTTAAGTTTTAACTTTATTGTCACTTTATATTTAAAATTTTTCACATCATTGTGCTCACCAGGGGTTGAAGCAGAGAGCGTTTGACAGGGCGAGTGGACGGACTAGCGGTGTGTTCGACGTTCATATTGAAGGCCCGCAACTTAATACACTATACAAGGATGCGTGTTTGAAATGCATGACAAACGTGTAAATATGTAAAAATTTTGTCCGTTCTGTTCGAACGTGGAGCGGAGTGGAGCATGGCGCGGAGTGGAGCATAAAGCGGGGCGGAGCGTGGAGCGGTGCAAAGTATGCATCATGCATACCAAACAACCTTCCCTCTCACCACTATATGATCTGAATGTTCACTTATTTGTAGGTACAATTTATTTATTATATATACTTAAATTAAATAAAAACGACATCACAGCGGAGTTTAATCCATACAAACGCATTTTTGTTTTCTTAATGGATATGCCATGTCCCGTTGTTTTTTTTTTATAAATTCATTTTATATTTTTATTTTCTAAAATGTTTGAACTTGCATGGTTTTACCGCCGATCAGATGAACCGCAAGCAAATTAAGTGAAAATAAAAACATGTAGACACAGACAACTTTTCATTCATGTCCCAAGGGAAAAAAATTAAATCGGTTCATTCGGTTATTTTATTAATTATTATTATTCCTTGTGTAATCAATGTATACCAAACATACGCCGTTTCCACTCGGGCATTACTTTTTTTATGAAACTGAAGTCAATAACTAACTTAGAGTCCATTCGATGGTAAGTAGCTACTAGCTCATAGACTTCTGCACTCAACTTTAAATAAAGAAGACTATAGATGGTGACTTTATCTATAATCAAACTAGTAAGTCAAATTTACTTAACATTTTTCCGTAAGATCCCAACTATAGCCTGTTTCCTAGATATCAAAAATGCGTATAACAATGTCTTAGTAGATGCACTGATAAACACTTTAGATGAAATAGGGATTGGTAAAAAGTTTTGTCAATATCTATGGAATTTTTAAGCGAAAAACACCTTATGATACATAATGAAACTGATCAGAATAAGTTCTTTATAAGATACACAAATCGAGGTTTGGCGCAGAGTGACCCAATTTCCCCTATTATTTTTAATATAATTACCATGAAATGTTTCCAGGAGATTAGAAATGTGAGAATGTGTCAATATGCTGATGATTTTGTATTATATTTTTCTTCTAGAAATTTAGTGGAAAGTCAAAATGAATTTCAAATAGCGTTAAATATATTCTGTAATATTCTAGATGAAATAGGGCTAGAACTTTCTGCCTCTAAGTCTAAAATGTGCAATTTTAGCAGGGATTTTAGAAGACTGCAAATAGAATTAAAATTATATAGTCATACTTTAGAGATAGTAGACAGTTACAAATATTTGAGTGTTTGGTTGGACAGGTCGTTGCGTTGGAGCAAACATATTAACATGACGGTGGAGAAAGTGCAAGCAAGCCTTAATCTACTTAAAGTACTAGCTGGTGCTTCCTGGGGGCTTGCATCCTAAACATTTAAGACACATATATATATAGCACTGATCAGAAGTCGTATACTGATCAGAAGACTATAGTTGCTATTTACATCACGCGAGTGCAAAATGTCATTTATGAAGAGTTTTATACAAAATTTAATGGCTGGAGTTTTATATTTACGGATGGGTCAAAGAGTGTAGAAGAACATGTATCTGCGTTTTATGTGCCTAATATAGAGATAATACTTAATCAAAATCATCATTGTTTTAAAATAAGTACTTGTACTACTATTATGATTTTGGAACTTATTGCAATCTCGGAAGCTTTGACACATGTTATCAGTAGCCAGAATAAAAATATCGTTATATGCACAGACAGCAAGAGTTCGTTGCAACATATAGCTCGATGGGCCTCTGGTTACAGAAGTTCATCGAGCATCAATTTGTTTTCGATAGTATTAAACCTGTTTTAAAAACAAAATTTGATGTGTTTTCAACCACGTTGATAAATTGTATAAATTAAGCCCCACATTGCGCTTACTATTTTAAAATATTGTCTTCTTGTACCTAGATTTAAATACTTACTCCGCTCGAGTCCAGTCTGGAAATATTCGGATATTTTAAAAGATATTGTTAATAATCTTAAAATAGCTATAGAAAAAATCTAAATTTAACTTTAAATACAACAGCCTGGACTGAAGCTACTTTACCTATAAAATTTAGTGGTATTGGTGTGAGAAATCTTTCTAGCGTTGCATTGCCTGTTTTCCTTGCTTCCGTGCATAGTGTCAGTAATTTATGTAACATAATTTTAAATTATAAAGTAGACCTGTGCTTTGCTACGGAGGCAGGGCAGATATGACAAACGCTCTGTCCCGAGAAAACGTTCCACTGGAAGTTAACCAACAAAAATAATGGGATACTCCGTTGGTACAGAGGGTGCAGAAAGATTTGTTTCATAATTTCCATAGTGACCAAGATAAGGCACGCCTTCTAGCTGTTTCGACTAAGGAATCTATTCACTGGTTACACGCTTTACCATGAAGTAATCTCGGCACATTACTTGATGGGAAAACTTGCGCATCGCTGTAGGAATCCGACTAGGAGCGGCGATTTGTCCCATCAGTGCCTCTGTGGTAGCAGCGTCGACAAGTTTGGGCTCCACGGACTTTCTTGTAAGAAAAGTGCTGGTAGGTTTTCACGGCACGGTTTTTGAACGATGTCATCCGAAGGGCTCTTGTCTCTATAAATGTTCCCCACGGTTGTAGAGCCTTGTGGAATATTTAGAGACGATGGCAGGAGACCCGACGGTATGACATTGGTCCCTGGGAGAGAGGTAAAGCCCTAGTGTGGGATGCCACACCTAGTGCAGACACTTTGGCGGCCTCTCATCTCAGGGGTACCTCGTTTAGAGCCGGGGCGGTATCAGAGGCAGCTGAACTGAGTAAGCGGCGCAAATATGAGTCTCTGAGAGATGACTACATATTTGTACCATTTGCTGTAGAGACTATCGGTCCATGGGGTCCACGTGCGGTGAAGTTCTTAAAGGAACTCCATCCGCGGCTGGTCGTTGCTGCTGGTGATAAGAGGGCTGGCTCTTTTCTCGCTCAAAGGCTAAGTATAGCCATTCAGCGGGGAAACGCAGCCAGCGTTCTTAGCACGATAACGCGTGGTGTAGGACTGTTTGATAATTAAATTACTAGTTTTAATTTTTTTTTATTATAGTATTTTAAAAAAAGCTTGGAAAATCTAAAATTGCAATACTCATAAGATTTTCATAAATTCGTAAATTGTAATTTTATTCGTCAAAGAGTTCCAGTAGCAGTCACTGAAGTACACCTTCAAGTCACTCTATCAAGTCCGGAGGTAAGCTCTATTCGTAACTAACAAAACGAGGCCAAACTCGGCACATCTAGTACTAATCTTCGAAGAGTTTCAGAAGCATTCACCGAAGTACATTTTCAGGTCACTCTATCACGTCCGAAGGTAAGGTCTCATCATAACTAACAAAACGAGCCCAAACTCGGCACACCTAGTTCTACTCTGTGAGGGATTCAAGTAGCATTCACCGAAATACACCTTCACACCACTCTATCAAGTCCGGGGGTAAGGTTTCGTCATAACTAACATAACGAGCACAATATCTGCACACCTAGTTCTACTCGTCGAGGACTTCCAGTAGCAGATACCGAAGTACACCTTCAGGTTACTCCATAAAGTCCAAGAAGTATAAATATATTTATATATAAATCCTACGTACTTTTAGGGAAACAAATTATTGTAATAAAAAATCTGTGATTATAAAAGTAATAACATTGGTCAAGTATGTATCAAATTTGGTTTTTGGAATAATTTGTATTTCTACAGCGATCGATATTTTTGGTGCCTATTACCGCTGCTATAAGCAAACCATACAATTATCCACTCACGTCGGCGGCCGAGCCCGAAGTGCGAGTCAGCTGCGAGGAAAAGTGTATTTAGTGAAATAAATTATTACAAGGCTGCTCAAAACACCGAAAATTTCGGCATTTCTCAGCCGAAGTAAATTAATTATAACTAAACAAAACAAAATTAAACTACCATTTACATTCATGGCTTCCCACATGATCGATGAAGAGATTAAAAAATAGATTGAGTTAAACAATTGATATTTTCAAAAATTATCGTGTTTACCCCTCCATGTGTACTTGATAAATCTACACCATAAGCCACTAAAAACACTTTTATTATGTAAAAATAGCAATTAATCAATTTAAAAAATAATGATAAAGTTCAACAATCATTATCTTTCTGTCAATGTGCTTTTTACATAATTTATATGTTCAATATGATTGTTAGATACGATTTCATGCGATAAAACGTTGGAATTTTGATTTTTAGGCGCTAGTAGAACATACCTACGCGTTTTGCACGTTTTAAAGCATGCGATAAATAAGACGCTGTGTGAATAGTGGCATAGCGACTAGTTGTTGTAATACACTAGGCCGACGATCCTTCCAAAATAGCAATCACACCTCAAAAATCAGCTGTTTAATATAGGTTGTTGCCGAATTGTTGCATAACCTCACTTTTACTAAATCTCTTATTGCCAAAATCCGCAGAATTTTCAGTGACGTTTTGATAAAATATAAGCTATTAATTGACACCACTTTCATCTTTTTACAATCTAGGCCCAAGAATGTATAAAAGCGTATCAGTCTCTATTCCATGTATGTTATATCCATTTACGTTACCTGTACAAATTTTTCAGTTCATCAAACAACGGTATGGATGTAAAATAATTGTCCATAGTTAGATTTCTTCCGTGTTCAATATGGGTTGTGCAATTCTCTTCACTACATCAGCAGCGGAGTTACTCAAACTGAATGGCCCTGCGGGTTGTTTCCGGCGTAAATCTCCAAATTACTTGTGGAAGATTTTGGAATCTACAAGTGCATAGATTTTGATGCCGTACTTTGCAGGTTGTTGGATATATAAACTCTAAATTTACAGCGGCCTCTGAATGATTCCAACATTTCATCCACAGTTCACTATTCCCCAGGTGTGTAATTTTGATTACAATGAGCAACAAAGCTTTAAAAATTTCTCGGATTGGTGCCAGGTGGTCGGTTTCCTTTCTGTTATCACGAGTATTTATGTCATCGAATCATAAAACCAACAAAAATAAAATCTTTTTATTGACATGGTTGCTCTAAAAAATCACATGCTGTTCCATCATCTAGCCATTTCTTTTACATTTAAATGACAGATCTTTTCAAGCCCGCCATGTACAAAACTCCGATCAATGCTTTTATTTCAACTGCATCTGTAAGTTTGCAATCCCGTTCACGTGAAAACTTTTCTTGTAGTTTAGTTATGCACACATTCGTGTACAGGACTATTTTGTCTATCATGGTATCATCCACAAACAATGAGAAACATTGTAAAGGTTCTTTGGCATTCTTAGCTACATTTTTACTCCCAGCAGGTGGATAACTATGTTATAACTCCTAGTACGTACGTTACGTAAAGGCTTGTGGATAAGCCATTTTGTGGAACGATCTTTGCCAAT